>CM035423.1:44974125-44976625 GCA_020310875.1 Ceratopteris richardii | reverse complement strand
GTGGAATTATATGACGTTTCACAAAAAGTGCAATCAATGCATGAGCTTGAGCATCTCTTCCATTCCACCTAAGTTGCTCCTATGTAGGTGGAGAAGGAGTAGCCACTGTACTTGAAGAAGAAGCTCCATCTATGACAGCAGACTCTGAAGTAGAAGAACCTACAGGTCTTTGATCTACATCCGCCATTATGTTCCAAAGTTGTTTCGCAACAAGAACATGCTTCATCATGTAAGAACACATCGGGTAATTGGTCGGTTGGAAGATGCATTTTTGGAAACCTTTTTGAAGGAAAATAATTGTAAAATGATAGAAATTTGTAAAAATATTTATGCGATTGTTGTAAAAATAAGGAAGAGTCTTCCTTATGTAGGATAGAATCTTATGTATTTTTTCTAGAATTTTTGGAAACTCCTAGATAGCATATTTTTAGAATAATAGAGGAAAGCACCAAAATTCAAGTGTGAAAAGGGACACTTGAAAATGTATATAAGCTAATTTCCTCTATTATGAGGGGGTTGGTTAATCATTTGTGTACATGCTATCCAAGTGAATAGAGAAGGAGTTTTCTGCTGAAAATCGTGTTTCTCCTCTTTTGTGTGGTTTCTTTGATTTGTGAGTCTTATTCATGTGTATCCATGGAGATTTGTGAGCTTCTATTGTATAAATCTGTAGAATGTGTATGAAGAGAGCTGAATACTGTTGTGTTGAGTGATAAGTTGATGTAGAATGGTGCTAGAGCTGAAAATCGTCTGTTTTCATAGAATCACGATTGTCTCATCTGTATGATACAGGTGATATTTTTTGATTTTGACTTCATAATTGTGTTCTGTTGATAAAATAGCATGGAATAGATACCAAGATTGTAGAAAATGGTGGAGATTTTCTCAAGATAATCCAAACCCTAGAAATTCCTCTTCATCTTCACTATTCTCAGAATTCCAGCCATTATTCTCTTATTTCTTGGATTCTATTATCTTGAAGGGGCTGTGGTCTCAAGAATACTTCCAGGATTGACAAAATAAAGATGTCTTGTTGATTCTTTATGCTAAATGATTGGAGAGGACAACTCCAAAGATCAATAACAAACATGGTCCCATCAAGATTATCTTTATCTTGAAGCATGCCAAACAAGTCATTGCTTCCCGCCATTTCACTAAAGAACAAGAATTTGATCTTTGCAACTGGTGAGAATGTTTCCTCATAGTCTATACCATGAGTTTGTGAGCATCCTTAGGCAACTAAAACTGATCCATCTGAATTTCTTTTAACTTTATATATCCATCTGCAACCAATAACCTTTTGATTCGGTGACATTGGAACCAAATACCAAGTGTCCATTTCCTTCAATGCATCTATCTCTTCTTTCATGGCCTTTTCCCAATTAGGATTTCCCTTTTCCTCTTCATAGGTTGAGGGTTCCTCTGAAATAGAGTCTTTTGCCAAGTATATTGAATGCTTCGTAACAAATGTGGAATCATATCCATACCTTTCTGGTTGTTTCTTCTCTCTTGCTGATCTTCTAGGTACTTGTTTGGAGCATTCTCCAACCTCTTGCATCTTTGCTTTGCCTCTTGACTTCCATAGCTTGTAATCCTTTTCCCTTTCATCTTGGTCATCATCTGTATCACTTCTTGGATCCTGTACCTGTGTATCATGCTTGCTTCCTAATTGATAAGAGTCAAAATCAAGATCATATGGTAGTGTTACCTTTTGTTTGTCTTCATCATACCAAGACCTGTGTTCTTCAAACACAACATCTCTACTTGTAGTGAATTGCTTGGTTGAAGGATTGAAGAACCTGTAACCCATCTGAGTTGAATCATATCCAATAAACACTGCCTTTGTTGCCCTTTCATCTAGCTTACCTCTTATTTGGGATGGTACATGAACATAAGCTAAACAACCAAAAACCTTGCAATGTCCAAGACTAGGTTTTCTTCCATGCCATGCTTCATAAGGAGTCATACCTTGAAGTGATTTGGATGGTAGTCTATTGACAAGGTACACAGTAGTTGAAATAGCTTCTGCCCGTAGATAATGTGGCAACTTCTTCTCTTCAAGCATTGTTCGGGCTGATCCAACCAATGTCTTGTTTCTCCTCTCTGCAATTCCATTTAGTTGAGGAGAGTACCTAGTAGTCACTTCCCTTTTGATACCTTTGTCCTGCAAGAACTCATCAAACTCTTTGGAGAAGTATTCTCCCCCTCCATCAGATCTAAGATTCTTTAGTGATCTACCTGTATGATTCTCCACATGTGCAAGATACTTCTTGAAGCAATCAAACACTTCATTCTTACTCTTGATAAAGTATAGAACAGTCCATCTACTATGGTCATCAATAAATGAGACATAATACCTTGATCCTGCCAATGAAGGATCTTGACTTGGTCCCCATACATCTGTATGTACTAAGTCCAATAAGTTGTTGTGGATGTAGCCTTTGTGGTTGAATGGTTGTCTTTGTGACTTCCCAATCTGACATGCATCACACCTATTGAT